>OU015465.1:32366322-32415145 GCA_907164805.1 Brachyptera putata | reverse complement strand
CAGTGCCTAGCGTAATCATTAACACTGGTTTTCTCTGCAATCAATCTACGTTGCAGAATGTATGTGTCCTGCGTGTGTGCCTTTACTTGAGCTTCATTTCTCTCTGCGTAAACTTTACCATATTCCATAAGAAGCCACTCTTTTTTGTGTGTAGTGTGACCTCGTTGTCACCATTACGTGTGGTATGCGGCAAAAAATTCATACATCCATACCTGTCCTTTTTGGTACATGCTTTCTTTTTGGGTAATAGGTCTCCATCAACGTCTTCTTCAGGGAAGAGATTGGTGGCTTTCTTCGATTCAGTAATCGCATCCTGGATACTAGTCTTCAACCCAAGTCTGAATACCCTTTGCCAACGATGTGTCCATCACAAAATTTTCAAGAAAACTGTCTGGGTATGTCTTCACTATCTTCTCTGCTATGCCCTCCATGAAGGATTTTCCAGGATATCTATTCAATATCCATACTTCATCACATATCAATCTCACCATGTCAGCTTGCTGACTTTTGTTGGTATTTTGTGTTTACTCATCGAACTTCTCAATGTGGAAGCAAACTTTTCATATGGAATGGAAAAGTTGGCCCAGTCCGATGTTAAAATTGGCGTGGGCGTGGGAGTTAGAGGGGAACATTCTCGCGATTCAGTTCGCTCACTCGACGGAGTTGGAGTTGACGGGGTAGAATTTTCAACGAGCAATAGTTCCGTATCCATGGATCTCTCTTTAACATGACAGATTGCCAATGCCAGTCTCTATATTGGACGGTTTTCAAAATCCCGGGCATATCCTTTTCAAGTCGATAGTTTCTAGATCGCCGATGCTGGCAACACCATGCTCGTCCATGGCTGCCATCACCCTTACTAAATCGAACTGTCCTGTATCGAATCATTCAAGAATCTCTCCAGAACTCCAATTTCGTCCATCTAGAATTACAGAAATATTCTTCATTATTAAGTCAGTCATCTTAACATGTACCAGTATCCACAAAGTTACAGGGAGGTGAAGGGGCCCCGTCACTTCACACGTGAGTAATACTGAGAATAGGTGAGAATAGTCCGCCAAATCAATTTTTAAAATAAGAAGACCCAAGTTTCCCTAAGTGAGCCCTTCAACGAATATAATATTTCTTCTATTTTCTCTTGTTCAAGTAGAACTAGAGTATTTTAATATATACGAGGCAATAGGCAGAATAATATGGAAGCTAATAAATATAAGCCTTGTACCTTTAACTAGTAAGATGTTTTAAAACAATTGCGGGGAATCCAAGGTTCTCGTAAATGGAGTATGACTGGTAATCCTGTAAGTCGGAGATCGGATTGCAAATATTTTCTTCCGTCATGTGTACTTGATAGATTTGGAGATCTTCCAAAAGAACACATTTCCCCCCCCCCTCAAAGGATCCGGACACCTTGACGTGGTGTGGGAGCTTGTGTGACCCCGTGAGAGCTATCGTCGGGAGCAATTTATTTGCTCCCAGCAGGGTCACCCATGGCGATATGGTCTGGGGTGAGGGTCCATACTAAGTTCGGACGGTCGGTCGAGTGGGTGCCCATCTCGGTGACCAGAGTGGTCATAGGGAGTTCTCGTGCAATCATCTCACCATAATCATCTCTTCCATAATCTTTCCTCTCTCTTTTTCTCTCTTCCCTTAACTTGCTCCTCATTCTTATTTCGTGCCGACTCCCGTTGATCACTCACATCCACGACTATATTGACGATCTCGCTGTGAACAAGGATATGAACCCAAGCCCAAAGTGTAATTAATCGTGCTGAGGGGCTGAATGGCTACGGGTAAATGTAGTCTTAACGATAAACTCTGGACAAATGGCGACCTTCAGTTTTACTCTAGCCTTACTCCCACAAGCGGGGCTCTGTGGGAGCGGACATATACTTCCCTAGCTTCTCGTGGGACTAAAATGAGTAACCTTTCAAACAAACAAAAAAAACTCCCCAAAACAACCCCCCACCCCTTAACAACCCCCCACCCCTAAACAGCCCCCCTATAACAGAATTCCCTCCCTCTTCAACAACATCATCGACCCTACAACCATCAACAACAACACTAAAACTGTGCCTACTTTCTTTCTGATGAACAGATCCGGCACAACTGATACATTTAATAACATCTCTCCTTTCAAGATTAATAGATTCATTGAACAGTACATTGGAAAAGTCGAGAACATTAAGCGCCTCCGCGACGGTTCTCTTCTCCTAGAAGCAGCTTCGAAGGAACAATCCCAAATTATCTCTTCATTGACAGTCCTGGGTACTTACCCTGTAACATCTAAACCCCACGCTTCGTTGAACTTCTCAAAGGGTATTATATATTCGAGAGATTTATTGAATACAGACGAGAAAGAGTTATTAGAAGAATTCTCCTCGCAAAATATCATTGAAGTAAGACGAATCTCCACCCGTAAAAAACGGAGAACTTCTGCCATCTCCACTTCTTATCTTGACTTTTCAATCTGTTGTTCTTCCCGAGTGTGTGTACGCTGGCTTCATTCGCTTGCCGGTGAGGGCCCATGTGCCAAACCCTATGCGATGCCAGAAATGTCAGCACCTCGGTCACACGCATCATAACTGCGAGAAGAGTTTAGCCTGTGCGAACTGTGGTGGCACCGATAAACATCAGGGCAAACCGTGCGACCAACCTTCATCTTGTGTCAGCTGCAGAGGAAGTCATCCCTCCTGGTCAAGAGCTTGCCTGCTTGGCAGCGCGAGAAAAAGATCCTGGAAATACAGACCAAAGATAAAGTGTCGATTCCAGATGCAAGGCGCAAATTTAATTAATTATATCCTGCCAGCACTCACCCTCAAATCTCGTATGCGCAAGCAACAGCCACAGTTGCATCATCTAACGACAACTCTGAAATAAGTAAGGTGAAATTAGCACTCCTGATTGGACGAGCGGAGATGAAAAGCAAAATTGAAGAACAAAGTAAGAGAATTGAAGACCAGACATTCGAAATCAAATCACTCCGAAAATCGCCATCACCAAGCTCCCCTGTCCAAGCACCCGTTGAGGCTGCAAGGACCAGTACGAAGCTGTCACGCTCTTCTTCAAACGTGAATGCGGAGAAGCAGCGTGCTCATAAAATTCGTAGAGCATCTAAGGACAGAGCTCCTGACGAATCAATGGACCTGGATCAGGAGGTCCAAAGAAAACGTACCTGATACATTCCTACTGTGATAATACATACATGTGATAATTTATAATCTCAGTATATCATATCCTTTATTCTATCTCTTTTATTGTTTATTCTCTTCTATAATCTTTTTAGTACCTAAACTCCACTTGTGATGAAATGGCTTTTATACAGTGGAACTGTAATGGTTTTAAGCATCACAAAGAAGAGATTGAACTTTCAACATCCCATTCTAACCCTCTATGTTTCCTCTTTCAAGAGACTCATTTTAAACCATCGGACTCGCCTTTTATGAGAAATTTCACCTTCTATCGTTGTGATGACGTTACCGGAAACCGAGCTCATGGCGGGGTGGCAACAGCTGTCTCGGATACGTTACACTCTGCTTTACTTCCTTTGACTACCCCGTTTCAGGCTGTCGCGGTACGGCTTCATATACCACAACCTGTTACAGTATGTAATATATACCTACCGGAATGGGCACCTGTTAACAGGAGGAATATTGTCTCTTTAACGTATTTCCTTGACTTATAGGGACAAACTTTTGCCGAGAGATCGCGCTGAAAATCGCACTGAAAATTCTCGGAAATGAGTTGTTGATTGGGAGTGCGGTGGGGGGGAAAGAGAGAGAAAGAGAGAGAGAGAGATTCCTGTCACCTTCCAAACCAGCTGTTATTATTGTATAAAATAGCACGCGGTATATGACACAAAGGAGCGAATATACTCTACTTCCACGTATGTGTCCGATCATTCACCCGTCAGACCGATTACCGTGTTTCAATCTTCTAACTTATACGATCAACTGTTTCGAGCTGTCAATTTCGACTAGCGTGACATAGGTTGATGGCTCGGATATCCGAATCCACGTATTAGATATCATCAACGACAGTAAGTTTCGAACTTACATTCGAAACACTTGATGATAATTGTATCTTTCGCAGTTTCGGGTTACCTACGAAAGATGAAGCTTCCGATCGTCAGTTTGTCCTATCCCACGCACTTGGCGGACGGGTGTTTCAAGCCTTCAGCATCTCTTATCAATACAAATGTATGAATAGCCTTGTCACCGATTATCAACAACTAACAGCCATCAACTTTCATAAGATCTGGAAAAGTCATCACTCGCTAGCAAGCTAATCCATCCTTCAGGAGACCGGGCTTCGATTCCCGCCATAGTCGATCATCCTGACAGAGATACATCGTTTTCATAATCAAGACTTCAGAGTATTTTGTCGCATATTATTGAATAATATAAGTAACTGGGTATCGTTGATTACAGAGTCCAATATCCGTGTTTGGTTTCATTTACTGATGGATATTTGTTTGCTTTGTGCCGTCATCGAAAGCAATGAAAAGCAGCGACAAAATTCAAACAATACATGGTAACATTCAAAATCAATTAAAATAGTGCCTACAGATTATATATGACAACTATATATTATGTGATTTGAAACCGATGACTTTGAATTATATGTACAGACCAAATTTCTTGGACATTGGAGGTTTTCAACTTCATTTTTATTCATTATAATGAAATTCATGAAATACCCGTACATGTTTTTATTCATTATTCATTTTTCCATCTATTTTATAATTTCCACAAGTTTCAGAATTTACAAAATGAACTGTAAAAGTGGCCAAATCCTACGTCTCATAAATGATGAAAGCAAATAAACAAATGCATGAAATCAACATATTTGATATTGATTATATCAACCCATTTCTCACAGGATAACTTACACGATGATTATGAGATGCTTTCTTATGCGACTTCTGATGGGAGGTCGAGAATAACTGTACAACTAGAAAGCTGCTTACTCGATCGATTTTAGAATTTCGATGTTTTTTAAATAACTTTTCGCAACAAATTTGATTTGCCCCACAAAATTTGTAATTTGTACACCTTTCTACAATGGCCATTGTATGTTAGCCAGGTGCTAGTACTCCAAAACTGCCGAATGAAGAGAAAACTCCGTAAAAGGGGGGTGGAGGATATAAGTTCCATATATACGGTCATTACTTCATTCTTGAGCGAAGTCTCAATTTCACTTGACTATTTTTTTTTCGGCTTATTCTTATGGGGAATTTGGAAAATCAGTTTTCTCCGAAGTGGTGCAATCGATTGCGCATAATATTGATTGATATAACTTTTTGAAAGAATTCAATTATTAGCTCATCCATCAACGCGGAAACACATATGGCGTTTTCCTAGTTTAAAAAAACGCTATAATGAACATACAAATGCACTATTCACAGTGCGTGCGTATGATTCAAAATAATTTTTACCGGGTTCAGAAGAAAAGAAACATGACAAAATGCGGATTTTCTTCAATGACTGCTTGAAGTAGGCCCAAGTAAAATCCTGAGATACTCCAAACATGATGAACAAATTATTCTAGAATATTCAAAAGCGATACCTACAATACTTCTAATTTTCATTTGATGCATATTGCTTCACTAGATATATTTCAAGCAAAAACACTCGAAATGAAAAAAAAAGATTATGTGTTTTGCTTTTCAATATTAATTTGATGAAAATATACCTCATACTTAGATTTGTGGCAGACGAGAACAACAAAAAAGCAATGTTGTTAATCATATTCTTATATCATTATCAGGGAGCTTTGACGGGAGTCCATTCACGGGGCGCCTGAGTAGCGTATACCGGAATAAAGTCGGCTCAGTTGTGTGACATGGGTTCGGGTGTCGAACTTCACCTGAACCCTAACCACATTCCATTGAAAAGTACCGCAAAGCCCATGTCACACGACCGAGTCGACTTTATTCCGCTATACGCTCTCAGCGCCCTCCCTATCACACATCCATCCATTCTTGTCATTCAGCACTTGGCTTAGCTTGGCAATTATTTTTTCTCTTATTTCCTACTGTTGGAACATCTCCAGTCTTCTTAGCTTCTTGTTTTCGTTTCCGTTCTTCAACCTTCCTCTTTCTTTCTTCTCCTTTCTTCTCCTTCTCATCGTCTTGTTTTTGCCGAGCTTCCATGATAAATTGTGGCTCCTGATCTTCATTCCACGAGGAATACGTGGATCCACAATCTCGGGCAACATACACGTTAAATAAAAACGTTTCAGCTTCGATAGCATGCTGGCCATAATGCAGCGTCTGGCATTATACGCTCAACAGGAAGTCGTTGTCGGCGTACACCACCAAATCACAATACTTCCTCTCTGTGATATGGAGTTGGCCAATAATCTGGAAGTAATAGTTATGCGTCTTTTTGAGGACAACTCGAGCGCCATCCTTTACTAGAGGAATGTCTCTCTTCGCTTCTATGGCCTCGATAAACGTCATGTTGCCTATAGAAGGGAGGCACTTCACTTCCACGAGACCATCCTCGTCAACGAGACCATCTGGTGACGCCCCCAGAAACGGGTGGTTCATGTCGACGAAGAGCCCACACTTCTCGACCTTGACGCCAAGACTTTCCTCGTACTTCTCGATGGCGGTAACCTCGTGCAGTCTGCCGTATGTGACAGCCCAGTTGTTGGTCAAGTCACTGGTGCTGTACAACAGTGACTTCACGAGGTTATGAGCAAGAGTGACATCTCGTCTCCGGTAAACCTGGAATGGGAAATGTGTGTGTTTTGTAGAAAATACGTTACAGTGATGCAGTTCACAGATCACAGAGAGGTAAATTACAATAACTTACATCACCAAACTTGGAGGCGGTGAGTCGATTCACCCTTGCTCTCCTCCACAATGCACACTCAGCTTGTCCCTAAGAAAAAGGTATAATTTCATTGAAAACATACCAATAATTTAGTTTCGTTGTAATAGAATACTATTAACAAATGAGCTATATACGTACTTTGGAGTTCCTCTCGAGGGATTGTTGGAGTTCAAGTGTTCAACCTCATCTTTCAAGGAACCAAGCTTGACTCGCATTCTCTCCTCCAACTCAAGCTGAGTCACATCCTCTTGGGCCGCCATCGGTCCGTAATCATGGTCAGGGTCCGTAACTGTACGTTTCTCTTTACGAGACCGTTTTTGGGCCAGTCAGCAGTGCCCTTCTACTTTTCACCACTGTCCTGGCTCGCCGTCGATGAATCAGCCCGGTCGCCACTTTGCCCGGACTTCTGCCAGTGAGCCGTTTCCACGGGCTGTAGTGCCAACCAGGCCCACTGCCGTGTGCGAGAGCTGCCCCATAACATCTCCCAGCATAACCACCCCTCTTGTCAAGTCCACCCGCTTACCCCCAACAAACTTCGCAACCAGGCTGTTGTACCGCTCAGCCTGGTTGTTGGTCATATTCTGGGTAAGCCGGTCTGCCTTCCTGATGAGAGGGTCCAAACACTTGAAAATCTCGACGAACATGTTGGCTTCGTCCAGCATGGGGTGAAGTTCACTTCGTTGTCGTCGTCCCTACGCTTGCAGAAATCCGCCTCTTCTCTGCAGCGGCTGTGGTCCCCAAACACGTGGCTGTTAGGGGCATAAAGATATTGATTTGAAGTAAGTAAACACTAAATAGTTGTGACAGGCTATATTTCACTGATTTCATAAAGTGACTCATGAAAATCTGTAGTCCGATAGGGTGGATTGCAAGAACGAAGTTTAAACCCCGGCCTACTTTGGACGCCGTCTAAGTACAAAATTGCATTGCCCCTACAGTGCTATTTTGTACTTAGACGGCGTCTAAAGTAGGCCGGGGTTAAACTTCGTTCTGCAATCCACCCTATAGAATTTTACTAACCGTGGTCCATTGGCCAAGTCTTGCCTCAGTAGAGTGACGTCATGATGCGCGGCAGCCTGCCTTATCGCAACTCGCGCACCTGACGTCAAACGAGGGATTCTTTGAGTAAGAAGGTCGCGAACAGTTTTGTCAAAACGAACGTCTTTCTTCAGAATGTGTAACTATTCGTGTAGCCACGAACCATATGATTGGCACACTCAATTTTTTTCAACTAAGCGCCCATATGGTACACACTCCACTATTCGCTTGAATACGCTTGAATCACCGTCGCCTGGAATATTTGTGAACATTTATTATATTTGAATCATTTTAAATTCACTTTATTTACATAAAATCTGTTCGACACACAAAGTGAGAATATAGTGCTCTTCAATCAGTGAATACGACCTCCAAAAAGTTCTAACAATACTTTATTTCGAATAAAAGACTTTCTTGAAAAACTGCATTCAATTAGCTTTTTTACCTATCAAGAACTTGTACCGGAGTCCGTGAACCTCCTCACTCTGCTTGAATGCCTCTACGATGACATCCTGCTCCATGCCGGTTGAGGATCCATGATAGTTGATGAAACAGCAGTGGTCACGTGGCTCAGTTTTCTCTCGTTTTGCCTTCGCACACACATAGCAGTACTTATTCCTAACACCCAAGTGGAGGATCTTTTTCGTCTCCGCACCTACCACACATGCCTGAAAGGAAGGTTATTATTGTATAGTAATCAGAAAAGTGTATTAGTTTTTCACATCATTCCTATTTTTCAAATTAATCAAAATATAATAAAATCTGAAAATATTTTGAAGAATAAAACAATTATTGTTGATTTTCCGCTGTGATATCTATTCGAGTGTATACTGATATCCTCTCGTGAGGTGACATGGAGAAACACTTACAACTCCGGAGGAAGCGTCAAATGAGTGACCGAAGGTTCGCTTGCTCCAAGCACCATCCCCAATAACAGCAGTGTAAGGGATACCTTCTTCCATCTGGTTCTTTGAAATTGCGATCGCTCGCTCTTCTTTACCAGCATCTATCATCTTTTGAGTGAGATGATCTTCCCAAGTCTATGTGAAAGTAAAAGATTATAATATAGTACACTCGATATTCATCAATGAACTACAAGCATGATCTCTCGTCACTTCGTTGTTCCTAGAAGCCAGAAACCAAATTGGGATGAGCCAATTACTTCTGAATTTAATGGGAGATGGATGTTTGTTGTCGTAGAAAGATGGTATTATGTGTGGTAGGCTCATTTTGTATTATGCAGCCTCAACTTGAAACTACTCGTTTCAATGATAATAATAATAATAATAAAATAATGATGATGATATATATACCGGTATATATTTTTTTAAATTAGATATAAATAATACATACATAGACCATACAAGAATAATAATTGACACCCTATTCCACAAAGCCAAATAGGCTTATCTGTGGGATAGAACATGAATACTTTCGATTTTTGAAAATGATTGTTATAATTATTTCAATAATCGATAATACTGAATGATGGGCCTAATCATCATCATAATACAATATGAATAGGCCTATATTAGGAGAGGATTTTGATTTACATATAAGAAACGTTATATGAAACGTCCCATATTTTTAATAAATAATATGAAGGTTGGGGTGTACTAATTATCGATCAGATGTGTGATCGCAATGCCTATATTTTATAATTATATATAATCAATTCATTTATTAAATTTATTATTCATAATATATAATGTATACTTCACCTTGAAGACGTGTTTTTCATGTTTGGTATACTTTTGCTCGGACATCATAGATATATCTGCTATGGCCAGGAGTTCCTGTATCTGGGAGTAGCCAATCCCAACAGATATACCTCCCCAGACGATACTTCGTTGATCTCGTCTTTCTTTGCCGGAGGATCACTACACACCTTCTGCACTTTGTCGCACGTGAAGCACTTGTACGTGAAGGTTGTAATGAGTCCTCTCGGGGTTACCTTGATCAGCTCGTATTTACCCATGGTGCAATATCGTGGGTGCTCACCGAGCTTCATCACCTCTTTGGCAAAGTGTACGGGGTCAACAATCCTCCTTCCAGAGATGACTTCTGAAGCTGATTGTCTAGGCTTGTACGGAGAGCCGTGCACCAGGTTCAATAGGCCGTCATCATTGGGTGGTCTGTCAGGCTCCGCATCACTCTCTGGCTGAATCATGTCGTCAGCTTCACTGTCACTAGAACTAGACAATACAGATTTTACATTACCTTTTTTCGTATCTTTTATCAAGTGATTTTGGTAATGACGGTGATTGTTACTATCAAATTCAACAACGAACTGGATATTTCCAGATTTAATTTTGGATAGGGGAAAGACAAAAAATCTCAATCAGGATGGCAGTCGAACCTTCTGAATAATGGTTCAGCACACTAGCGACTTAGTGTCTACTAGTGTTTTTTTTTACATATATATATATATATATATATATATATATATATATATATATATATATATATATATATATATATATATATATATATATATATATATGTTAAAATTATTTTTAGGATTAGACCGCTTACTATTATAAAACACAGGCAGTGTAGACGGTTGTCTCCACTTTGTCACCATTGCGCGACGTTTCGGGTAGATCACACTACCCATCATCGAGGCTAGATGATGCGGTATCAATTGGGACCGTATAATATACCTCACTTTAAAAGTCAAAATGACCCGACGAAAACCAATATATGAATGACGGCAATTTGGGTGTCCTGACTGGCTCTGTGTTTGTTTACGACAGATTTCAAAATTGAAAAATATCGTAATATTTAAATATCAATATAAAAATAACATGGATATAATATTGAGCCATGGTGCTCATTCATTGATATGGTATTCCACCGCAATTTATTTTATTTTACTGTAGCTTATGTACCAGTGAAATAAACCGGTGAATAAAGAAGCCTCTTCATGCAGTCTATGAGAATGATGGGAAGGAGACGGTCGTGACCTATTACCAAGCAGCCATCCCAGTAATCACCTTGAAGTCAAAGGATAACACCACATAAACACTCTGTCAGAATGGTCGTGGTCGACCATGGGGGAATCGAACCCCGGTCTGACTTGACGGTTAGCGTGCTAGCCACTGGTCCACCAGTTTCAGTGGAGCAAATTATAAGTAACAAGTGTAAAATAAAATAAAATTTTCTGCTTACCTTGGTATAGTTGGTAAAACATCGGCGCTTGGATTTGATTCCATATCTATTTCTGCTGTGTCAGGTTCTTGTGCAAATGAACAGCTAGGCCTATAAGTTCAATTATAATTGTAAGATAGTATTTTTTAGCATTGCAAGTAAATATATTTCGCAATCTTTATTAGTTTGACAGTTTAATAGACACTTACCTGGTCAATTGATGGGTATCCTCTTCCTTTTCTCCCTCATTTCTTTTCTTGCGTAAATTTCTCCTAATTAAAGAACGTTTGGTCCTTTTACGTCTCTGCGATAAAGAGGGTTTCGATTTCGGCATTTTTGTGAAATTATAAAAAGTTTATTGAAATAGCCAAAAAGCCTACTGCTCGAGTAACTGTATTGTTAAACAACACTACGTACTGCACGTAGCAATCCCAAACCAGCTTGTTACGAGTACACAAAGTTTTACACAAAATTAATATAAATCACAATATAGGCCTAAATATAAGCACAATATGAATGAAAAATGATAAGAGGTATTATTACAAGTTGTTTGAGCCCAACGTGATCAACACAGAAAGCCTGTGAAGGAAAATGACCAAAGCCAATGAATGCACAGGTCTATGGCAAACTAAATTGTCAAACGTATGTATTTCCGTATAAGAAGTGTGATTAGCAGCCGCCGACTTTCATCATTCATTTTGGTTTATGTAGTATGCTGGCTTGATCGTTGCCGACAACCAACAATGCAGTGTGAGTCACACAGTCGGGCTGGAGCCGCTAGACTCCGATAGCCCACGTGCCCTAGCGAGCAAGACACAGTTCGAGCTTTCCCCGCGGTGTCGCATGTAGTCGGCTCCTCATAATTTAGCATTGCGCTTCATGGAGAATGCAGAATTTCAAGTACTGATCCTAAACCACATGGTTACAAAACACCAAAATTGCCAGAGAGCAATGCTTGTCGTGTGTTCAACAGTTTGTCGGCGGAAAACTCGGAAAAATTCTATAAAAGTTCCTAAAATATAAGCCTCGTCGTTTTCACCTGATGCAACCGTTCATGCAAAAAAAATCACTGTGATATACTATTGACTATCGATGAAATACTTCGACAAGTATATCAAGAATATGTGAAGAATATTTGGTGTGAAAATTCTGTTCATTTCGTCTTCCCTGACGTTCTGGACGAAACCTAGAAAATGGTCAAAAATCGAAACACTCAAGCAAGAATTATGTTCCTTTTCCAAATAGTTCTTAAAATTATGTCTTCTATCGTTGCCACGCAGAAAAAACACTTTTTATGGTATGTTGAAAACTCATAGATCCACCTTAATCTCTCACATCCCCCGACCATTTATACTATTAGGAGATTTTAATGCCCACAACCTTCTCTGGGGAGACTCGATGGCAGATGCCAACGGAAGAGGCCGTCTTTTAGAAGAGATTTGTTCAAATCATGATTTTATTATTTTAAACAACGGCGAGAAAACACGCTTCAACGCTTATAACGGTGAATTCTCCGCCATTGACCTCTGTATAATATGTACTCCATCCGTCTCACCTCTAGTAACATTCTCCGTCCACAATGACCTCTGTGGCAGCGATCACCACCCTATCATCTTGAAAATCGCTAATAGTCTTCACAGCCCCAGCATAAGTAGCAGATGGCGGCTGAGCCACGCCGACTGGCCCTCTTTACCTCGATCTGCAGATTTAAAAGACTCGGTCGACTGTGTAGACGTAAATTCCAAAGTCCAATCGATCACGAACACTATAATTTCTGCTACTGAGAAGAGTCGGTCGGACGGTGTCTCCGGAAAAAAAATTGTAAAGTATGGAAATTCCCCATAAGAATAGGCCAGGGGAGAAATACTTGGATTTTTTTTCTTCAAAAGCTCTCAAATTTATACTGAAGGTGGGAAGAACTATCATACACATTTTAAGCGACTTATGGAACAACCGGATGTGAAATAAGGAGGAAAACGCATTTTCAATGTACTTTTTTACACATCAATAAAAGCAATTAAGAAAAGCAATTAAGAAACTATTAAATGTGAGCAACAAGTGTCACCAATAAATCAAAACTTTTAAAATCTGTGATGTATATGAAGAAGGCACTGGACCCTTATTCCTGAAACTTGTCACTTGGTGAGATGACTCACTTTTTGGTTTATCTCACTAAAATGGCCGATTGCTATTCCCGAAATAACAAAGTGAGTCATTTTTTAATATTTTAGTGACTCATGTCACTTTTCTTGTCACAAACCAAAAAGGTGGTGACAACGAAAGTGAGATAACCGCCATGACAGTTTTGGTCGTATTTCTTGCATCAGCTGTAAAAACCTAACCAAACTGTTTCGCCAATTTGTGTCGTTTACTGTCACCCATGGCTTTGTATTATATGTAATGGGCGCAATTGTGGAAGGTAGGCCTAGAGTGTATGAAAGAGTGCACAATGTACTAATAGATGCCTTCGAACTAAATCAACTAATTGATGCAATGTTCCGACTTCCGTGCAAGGTTTGGATTCACAAGATTTAAATGACTATATAGGACCTCCAAAGAGGGTCTCATCACTGTCTAATAGCGTAAAGGTAGTACAATCTTATGTCAATATTATCAAATAGGCCAAAGTATTCAATAGGCCCCAGACATTGAGTTTGAAGTAACCTAACCTACCTAACACTACACACTCAAGGCCTAGGCTAGGCCATGAATGGCTAGGCCCTATTCTATTGTCTCAAACTTATCATAGGCCTAAGCCTAGGTTGGTTTTGGGGGGCTAGGTAATAAACAGTATAAAATTAGTCTCACTGTCGCTTGTCTAAGTGTCTTGGCCTGATGGTAAATAAGCCAACTTCTTGACTGATCTAGGCCCTATATGTGGTGGTTACCGTATGAACTAGGTGGTAGTAGGCCTAGACGATGGTTTGACGATTCGACACAAACCCGTAACCCTGGCTGTCATTGTAAAGTAGAAAACCTTAAAACCATTACTCTTGAAAGATTGGTTAAGGATACCGGATACCGGAATCTATGCCGGTACAACATATTTAGCCTATAGGCCTAATAGCATTGGTAGACATTTGAACATTACGGCTGGGCTATGTGCTTACAAGGCACACAAATGTGTCAGTCTTGCCTAGCTATGCATTATCCAAAAGATAATGACCTACAAAACAGCTTGGATATCCCCAGCGGGTGAGAATCGCTCCTTCAAAACTTGACACTTCGAGGCAAAGATCGTAGGCCTCCGTATTGATATGTTTCATGCTACGGTAACACAACAAAAAGGTCGAGCGGGTATCCAACTCAGCCATTCATGTCGAAGATCATCGACTAGGTAGCTGCATCAATAAGTGAAGTTCCCGGTTACCGGGGCCGAAAAATATTCGGTGATCGGAAGTAAGTTACGTTTACGTTCACAAGTTACGAGTCACAATTACGTTGTATAGTTCCAATAGTAAGGTGCGCGTGTTAACAGAGATATGCCTTCGAGAACATCTTATACAGTACCGGTCGGCTTACCTGCTAGGCAATAATTATAATTCAACCAGCAAATCTTTTAATTTGATTCAGAATCTTTCAGACGACACATTACAAGGGCGACCTTACCATATCAAAGGAAATAATTCATTGTAATGTAACTAATTTTTTTCAACGTCGTAGGCCTATCTTGATGCAAAATCTTTTTTTTTTCAATGTATACCGTATTGTGTTTAGCGACACACTTTGCTGATGACTACGATCTATTGGCGTCGGTGAATTATGTACGAGATGATACGATGGTGAGATCAAAGGTAATTTATTAGACCTGTGTTTTTTAGATAGTGAGGAGTCGGTCGTGGCCTGTTGTTAGGGAACCATCCCAGTATTGACCTGAACGACAGAGGGAAACCACGAAAAACCCCTGTCAGGATGGTCGACCATGGCGGGAATCGAACCCCGGTCTCCTGAATGATGGTTCACTGTATTAACCACTCGGCCACACGTCTCAGTAAAAAAAATCATTATTCCCCCATTAAGGCTACGTATGGAAGTAGGATCATTTGGAAGGGGCACCGCAAGGGTGTTCATACCACCCATTTTAATTATTTGACATTGACACCAGAATAGCGATGTCACGCACCACCTGCCGTATACTTAAGACTTACGACCTATAATTTTCTCCAAAACTAGGCCTGCCTATAATGTTGTTAAACCCAATATGAATGAATAATAATAGACTCAATGTTATAGTTGGAACCAGGGTTGGATCATTATTTAATAATAGTTTGTAAATCAACTCTGCATGGTAGTTAGTTATTGCATATCACCAGCTTACCTCGATAGCTACTTTAACGTTAGCTACGGTTCTCACGGTTGTAAACTAATGAGTTTAGAGTGAAGGATACTCAGCCTTACTCATTGATTTTTTTGTAGATCATTGATAAGTACAAATAATCCATCAAGATTGCAAAACAGCTAGCGGAACAAACGTATAATACCAAAAAAATGCTTGGACCTTGTTAGCGTTCATTGCTCACTTATCAAGTCAAAAATGATTCACAATACAAATTATACATAGACAGTATCATTGGATATGTAGATATTTATGATAAAGAAGTGGAGTTAAGACAAATACAGAGCAAGAGCAGTGTTAACGTAGCCAAATTCTCCGCATTGTTTTCGGCGGAATAAAGACGAAACGCGTGTAGAACGTCCGTGGAAGAAATAAGATCGTGGATACGTGAACGTGGATCGCAGCGACCATTACGACCATTGAACGTGGATCGCAACGAATATGCAAAGAATTGAAAGATATATTTATGCACTATATGGCTATATCATGTATTAAGTTCTAAGGATCTCCAATATTCACAGAGGAGAGTCAATTCACTCACAAATCACATGAAGCATAGTCAACAATTGAGATTCTATTGTAAATGATTTCAAATTTAAACAATTTTCAAAATTATAATATATTAATAATTATGGGGATGAACGAAATTGAAATTATAATAACTTATGATTAATTTTGACTTATAATAACTATAATAATTTTAATTTTAAGAGCAATATATTGAGACAGTGAAAAAACTTGCATAAAAATGTATATTTTAATGAAATATCTAATTTAACATATTTCCCGCCTAAATTCACATTCCCGCCATAAAACAATGAACGCCATTGGTCAGATCCACGTAGCCTCGCGTCAGGGGTACCTATGAAACTGATTGGTTTCCACTAAAAGTGACAAGGCCGTGACTCACTTTTTAAGATTCCATTTTTATTTCGGGAATAGCAAATCAGCAAAAAGTGAGATGAGAAGAAAAGTGACTCATGTCACCAAGTGACTAGTGACTAGAAGTGAGAACTTTCAGGAATAAGGGTCCAGGGTATAATTGTTTGGAAACCAAGGTCCATATACCAACAGGCAGCCGCGGTTTTTAAACTTTTGAAGTGATCCATGGCCTGTATATTGTACATTGAGCTGACAAAATGTTCTTAATTCTACATTTCCATACTTCTAAGCTCATCTCACAACGCATATAAGGCGTTTTCCTAGTTAATAACAATACTGATTCAAGGAACTATATGACTAATTGGCACTGGTTAGTTCTGCAATGTATCAATTATCACACGATACATGCATCACAATTATACTCGCATGAATTATCACAAATTACAATTTTTGATTGACATATATTGATATACTTGATCCTCACCACTGGATAGTACGCCTAGATTATTTTAGTTAAGGGACGCGGACTTGAGCCTGGCTACCTATGCTGGCAGTGCTGAATTTGCCAAATACGTGTACCGTTCTCTGGAAAGTGGCTGAACATACATTTTTCTATATTGGTAGACATGTCACTTAGACCATAACTTCTCTTATATGACAAGATTTAGGGGGAAAAATTATATATATATATATATATATATATATATATATATATATATATATTTATCATTTCAAATTTTATCCAAAATTTAATACACTTTGGTATTATGAATATTAGAAATTTAAAAAAAAATCATTCATTCATCACCACAATGGCGCAAGTACTCTGCAAAATTCCTATACAGAAACTATTTGACAAATGTAGATGCCAATGAAATAGACGTTTTAAGCACACTCCAAAGAGAAGAAATTATTCAAAATATGAAAATGTACATAACTGTCCAAATCTCAAGTCTGTGTCCTCTTGAGGCTATATTCATCCATCTAAAAATGAGAAAATCTACTTCTGACAAATAACTCTATTTGGAATGACATAATACAGAACCATTGAAGTGAATTGATATTGAACTGATGAAATTATAAGTTGAAATATTTTTTTACCGTATTTTTCGTGTAGGCCTACAGACAAAATTATTAAAAATGCTTGTGGCATGCAGGAATTCCACAAACATGACTGTAAGAACTGGGAACTTGCTCAAGTTGATGTTCAAATGTCATGTGCATTCTAATCAATCTCATGTCCATGTTATCTGATGGTTTTAATTTTAATAAGTCTTTTCGTTAGTTCAATATTAACGTTTTGGCTGCAAATTGACTCGCATTAACATGCGAAACAAAGCTTCGTTGACTCTCAAGCTGCGTTGGACGCCAGTGCTTCGTCTTAGCCTTGTCTTTAATAGTGACTGTCGGAAATAAGTACGGCAATATCAATAAGGCCAAGTTATCATTTGAACCTGGAAACAGATAAGTTGATATTAGAGCAGAATACAAATTATCATTGAATGGATATCACGTGAGGTTATCGTGGCCGGGGTTTACGATAGTAAAATTGCTGCAAAAAGATCAACGTCACCAAAGTTATGGCAAAAAGGTCGCGCCGAAGTGGTCAATATGTACCCGAGACCGAGTGAACAAATGATTGCCGAAATAATACGCTCGCGGAGCAGAAAATTCGTTCAGAAAGGTCTCGCAGACCACCAATTAGGAAGCCCTGGTCTGATGCAATACAGTACACCAATTTAAGAGATTATGGAGGGTTGATAACTTGGGCCTATTTAAAATAAAGGGAACTTCATCATTTGTTTTGTCATACTCAATCAAACCTGTGACCTATGAATAGTTTACTACTAAACTATAATCATGAGGATATAATTGAAGTCTTACTTCTGGCATGTGTTACTAGCAGTTTCTTGACCGCTGCATTTCCCCTGTTACGCGCCAGTAGGATAATCGGCGGCGTCGGCGATTTTGGGCCATGCTGTTACGAATTTAAGTTCGTGGCTTGGGTAGATATGGCTGAAGTCCGATTCAAGCTAGAAACAAAATATGTATACAAGTCAACTTCCACACTATCACTGCATTTGTTGCACATTCTACATTTCAATAATGAAGATGACTAGTTTCATTGATACCCTGGGCTTTTTTTCCAAAGCTATATATGGGTTACATGACTATAAAACAATTCACCATACATTATGAAATATTGGACTGTTGATGCATTATTGAATTTACATGAATACTATCAATTTGCATCTTAAAAAAAACCCGTAGGCCTAATATGCGTAGAAGCATTGTCAATCTGAATTACTGAATTTCATCAAAAAAATCCGCTTTGAACTAGTGGCTACCTTGATGTTGAAATTTGTGAATAACATCTCAATCAATGATTAAAATATTGTGAAGCATAATACAAGTATAGCTTACAGCAGTAGGGGTGGTGGTAGACACCGTAGGCCAAGCTGCGTTGTAGAATCGGAGTTGAGGTATTGGTAATCAGAGGCTCTGAAAAAGGGCAATAAAAATACATCGAACATATAGAGAGAATAACAACTTTATTTTGTCAGCTGTTCACTTGACAGTGATTGACCACTGGGATCCAGCTTAATAGTCAATATAAAATACAATTAAATTACAGAAATTACTTATATAAAAAGATTAACTTATATCTATATATAAAAATCGACGATAAAAAAGGAACGTTATTGGAAAAAATACGAATAATAATTAATAAGTTTGTAAATAAAATGGTGGGAAAAAATGTTTTGAAAAAATACAAAAAATACAAGGATTGTATTGGACAATATGATCAGATGTTCGATATGAGCACCGAAGATTTAATCTACTCTAAATAATATCTCTTGCATATAATTGTTGTTTTACGAGATGATGGAGAATTGACAATGAATTAATGGTATGGTCTCAGAAGGCTTTCTAAAAAGCTTATTAATTTAGGCTTACCAAAAAGTTACATTGATTTAATTGACCTATACTACAGCATGAGGGTGGACTAATAAATCTGTAATTTACCAGAAACAGAAGGTAAAGAACCAAAACTGGAGTTGGTAACGGTATTGGTATCCAGGTTCAAAAGGTATCTTCGGATAACCCACTGCCCGTAGCAGGTAAGAATGTATCAAACTGCAACATAGATTATTAGGCCTACAATAGATATTGATCAGGTTTACAAATGGACTATAGAAACAAAATTTTGTAGATCAGTATTAATTAAATTAACGATTACCGGTACTGACTAATTACGGTAGGGCCTACGCCTATATATTATTATATCACTACATTTCAATCAATGATATTTGATACTGTAAGGCTGAGAGTCGGATTATTCATTGAACAGATTGAGGGTGGTATTATGATGTTCAACTATCTAGATTCAACTCCCAGATAGGAAATATAACAAAATGTAACATGGACATTAACTAGGAAAACGCCTTATATGCGTTGTGAGGTGAGCTTAGAAGTATGGAAATGTAGAATTAAGAATATTTGGTCGGCTCAATGTACATATACAGGCCATGGATCACTTCAAAGGTTTGAAAACCGCGGCTGTCTGTTGGTATATGGACCTTGGTTTCCAAACAATTAAACCAGTGCCTTCTTCATATCCATCACAGATTTTAAACGTCTTAATTTTTTGGTGACACTTGTTGCTCACATTTAATAGTTTCTTAATTGCTTTTATTGATGTGTAAAAAAGTACATTAAAAATGCGTTTTCTTCGTTATTTCACATCCGATTGTTCCATAAGTCGCTTAAAATGTGTATGATAGTTCTTCCCACATTCAGTATGAATTTGAGAGCTTTTGAAAAAACAAAATTTCCAAGTATTTCTCCCCTGGCCTATTCTTATGGGGAATTTCCATACTTTACAATTTTTTTCCTGAAAAACCGTCCGACCGATTTTTCTGAAAAACAATCCCAACCTATTCTGGTATAATACCAATTTGTGAAAAAAGTTTCGAGTCGATTGAAACTTTTTCCTGACCTGTATGGCGCGTACAAAATTACAAAAAAAAACAAAAAACAAAAAACATAAAAACCAAGCCCAAAATTTTTCGGTATATGGAATGAAAATCTTCGCTACGCTCATCTAACAATGAGATCATAGAAAAAGTGTATTTGAGGAATGAATATTCAACTGGACTTTGTAATATGGTATGAGTTCTGATTTGCTGATGAATTGCTGATTTCAATGTTTTAGGTATCGGTGTTTTAGGTAGCCTTTCCGCCCCTGAATGTGGCTAAAACCTCGGTTTCGGGTCGGTATACCGGTCGACACCAACCTGACCTACCTAACTATAACCACGACAGCCTCCCCCAATAATAATGCTTACGACAAATATAACTTCACATATTTTTTAGGTTTTCAGAAAATAGAGAAGGATAGTAGAACATTATCAAAAACATCATTTCATGAAAACAAAAAAGTATTGATAAACCGGGATTCGAACTGGCGACCTTCGTAACCAAAAGCGAGCGTGTTACGGCAGAGCCAACGCAACATTGAGAATGAAATGATTTATTAGCCGACATAAGCAAGAGTCCGGGATTGGTCGATTGGACCATTGGCTATAGAAAACAACCGGTAGCTGAAAAAATACTCGCTACCGGCATAGACCGGTAAGTGTTGTGCCGAAAGATTCATGCATAGCTTCGAGAACAAGGTAAGCTGTTGGTTTTGACTTTAAAGTTACATCCTAACAATAACATTGCAGTAAGGCTGATACACATGGAAGGCCTATTTGAATTAATATACAGTAGTTATGAACTTAATAGTGTTTTTTGAATTATAATAAGCCTACATTTGTCACAATGTGCTAATATTAGTTTTATTTTTCCATCAAAACATGGTACGGTACCAATAAAAGATGTTAACGTGGGTTACGTGAATTAAATCAAATTATAGAATTTGGGTGCTATGATGAGAGCACAAGCATTGGCTTTATGATGCACTAGGCGTACTATGAAGTCAACAGCATAGGTCTACAAACCATCATGCAACTCTAGGCCAAGACTGACTATAGGGCCTACCCCTAGGAATTAAGTAGGCCTAGGTCTATAGAGGTTTAGGGTTGTGTCAACTGTTAACTTACAGTTTCTCGGATAGCTTTTCCCAAGTTTGTTAACTCTCTATGTTTTTTCAAAAATTTGGCCTGCGGACCAAAATTTGGAATTAGTTGACGTATGATGTCTGGTGTCAGTGTTTCAAATGCCTCTCTATCAATTTCCTTCTTCTGCAAAAGAAGTCACAAGGTTAGCCTAGGCCTAGGCATTGAGTTTGATGAAACTCAATGGCCTAGGTCTCAGTTTTAAGACTTGGTCATAGAGCTTTTATCAACTGTTTATCATAATTAGAACTGTTGTTATATAGGTGTAGTCTGATGACCTTGAAACCTCTCCGTATAGGATTGGAAACCCCGCTCCAGCAACAGCCCCTGCACGTAGCTATACCACGCACACCTCAGTCCTCACGAGTCACAACTGCAGCTCACACGTGTTGAATGTTTGCACACAGCGCATGCGTGTAATGCCTTCTATCCAGACGCCAGGCAACGAGTCGAACGTTAGTGTAGAAAATAGCACGCTATCAGGTTATATTACCCAAACATTAGAGTACGAGATTAACAACTGTCAAAGAAAACAGTCAACAACGCATGACTGCTTCGATGACCGTCTCCTGTTTCAGCGAACCTTACCGACTTCCTGTTCCATGGTTTACAGATGAATGTAAGTCGGCTATCAAACATCGCAAAAAAGCCCTCGCTACTTTCGTGCGATTCCCAACCCAGCTGAACCTCGAAGAATTCCGAAAAGTACGATCACGAGCTCGCCGAATCATTAAAGAGTCAAAACGGTTGTCATGGAGCCGCTATGTTTCTTCCATCAATATCAGAACACCATCCTCGCGGGTGTGGGATAAGATTAGGAAGTTCAGCGGCAAAACATCGTATAAGTCCACTTCAGCACTCGTGAGCAATGGCCAACTACATACTTCTCTTCCTGAAATAGCAGATGTTCTTGCCGAGCAATTCTCGAAGGTGTCCAGCTCCAGTAATTATTCCGATACTTTTCTTAGAACGAAGGAAATTGAAGAGAGAAAATGCCTCAACTTTTCGTCGAATAATAGAGAACTGTATAACGTACCATTTACCATATGGGAATTTGAATCAGCTCTTCGAGAAGCCAAAGATACATCTCCAGGTATCGACAACATTCATTATCAGATGCTTAAAAATCTCACTTTGGATGCACGATTGTTTATATTATCTATGTTTAATCGTATCTGGACCACTGATGATTTTCCTACGTCCTGGAGGAAGTCAGTCATCATTCCTATCCTTAAGCCTGGTAAAGATGAGACAGAAGCATCTAGCTATAGACCCATAGCCCTTATCAGTTGCCTTTGTAAGATTCAAGAACGGATGATTAACAAGAGACTCATGTGGTATCTAGAAACACAAAACCTCCTATGTATAGAACAGTCAGGTTTTCGTCGAAATCGTTCAGTGATTGACAATCTTATTCGGCTAGAAGGAATAATACAAGACAGCTTTTTAAGAAGAGAACACATGATAGCAGTATTTTTTGACCTCGAAAAAGCGTACGACACTACTTGGAGGTATGGTATCTTGCGTTCTCTTTTTCAATGGGGTTTTCGTGGGCACATGCCTAATTTTATCTCCAATTTTATGTCGCATCGTACATTTCGCGTCCGAGTAGAAAATATTTTATCATCATCTTTTAATCAGCAAAACGGAGTGCCACAAGGCTCTGTTTTAAGCGTTACACTATTTGCCATAGCCATCAACTCAATAACCACATGTGTGCGTGCACCTGTTTGTGCCTCTTTATATGTCGACGATTTGGCCATCTTTTATAAATCTGCGAACCTTGCCTCAGCTGAACGACAACTCCAGCTAACGATCAATCGCTTGGAGAGCTGGACTGACAAGAATGGTTTTTAATTTTCACCTGCAAAAACGTCGTGTATGCATTTTAGTCGTCACCGCACATTTCACCCACACCCTTCATTGTTTTTAGCTAATAACGTTTTACCTTTTACAGAGACTGTCCGTTTTCTGGGAATGACCCTTGACGAAAAACTAAATTGGATCCCTCACTTGAAACTTTTGAAAGCCAAGTGCTTAAAAGCAATGAATATTCTGAAAATGATAAGCGGCACCTCTTGGGGAGCATACCGTACATCTATGCTTCGACTGTATCGCTCCCTCATACGTTCCAAGCTTGACTTCGGATGTGTAGTGTACAACTCGGCCAGAAAATCGTATATTGAAATGCTTGACCCGATCCATAATGCAGCACTCAGGTTATGTACTGGAGCTTTTCGCACCAGCCCCATACCTAGCTTATTGTGTGATGCTGGAGAACCACCACTTACTTACCGAAGAGATTATCTATTGCTCTGTCTAGTAGCCAAGATGAAAGGTTTGCCGAATCACCCAACCAACCACATCATTCTCAACCTTCAGCCATCGTATTCACTTCAGTATTCCTCGCGTCCTTCCACAACCCGTCCAACTGCAATCAGAGTCTCTGAACTCCTTGCTCGCCTAGACTACAGTCTTCCAGACGTAGTGGCAGTGAGAAGCAGTGCTGTGGCACCTTGGACGGTCCATCGACCTGTTATCATCACCTCGTTGGCGGAGAACGCGAAAGCCACGACAGCTCCACAAGTATACCAACAACTCTTCAATGAGCTCATTCATAAATATAGTGGTTTCAATCTTGTGTATACTAATGGATCCAAGCTGAACGGTGCAGTGGGATGTGCGTTCGTCGTGGGAAATCAACATTTTATGTATAAACTTGAACCGACTTGCAGTGTCTACACCGCTGAGCTGCATGCAATTGTTCAAGCTTTGAATTTTATTCTTAGTGATCCCGGTTTTAATTATATAATCTGTAGCGATTCCCTGAGTGCCCTCCAAGTAGCGATGTAGTGTTACCCCACTCATCCCATGATTCAAGACATGCAAATGTTAATTACCAGGATCCACAAACAGGGAAGGAGAATACTGCTTTGTTGGATCCCTGGCCATGCTGACATCCATGGTAATGAGAGAGCAGACTTCTTTGCCAAACAAGCGACCTCTCGAACCGATGTCAACTCACTTTCAGTGCCACACAACGACCTGAAAGCATCGATGAGAGAAATTATATATAATCAGTGGCAAAACGCATGGCGTCCACAGTTGATAATAAGCTTAGGGAAATCAAAACATCTGTCACATCATGGAAATCGTCTATCCGTCAGTCGCGTCGTGAGGAGGTCGTCATTTCACGCCTCCCTATTGGTCATTGTCGGCTCACCCACAGTTTCCTTCTGTCAGGCGAAGAACCTCCAGAGTGTGAAGACTGCGACACACAGCTCACTATAAAACATATATAAACCACCTGTGATAAATACTGTGATATTAGATTAAGACTGAACATGAGCGACGACTCGAAGACTCTTTTAGCTGACGACTCCAATCAGATAGATAAGATTTTAGACTTTTTAGTTCAAACAGAACTTTTATCTTCTATTTAGAATTTTACTTGATACATCATAGGTTATCGGCCATATACGCCGAAGCCGTGTTTTAACTAGCATCATACATCCTAGATATAGCTGTTATTTCTTAAACATCCAATATTGTAATTATAGTTCACCGATCTTGGCCCTTTACACCGGATCGTTCTCTTTTGATCTCGATTATGATTAGATTAGTATTATAAGAATCAGTATTATTAGGATTAGTATAATGGTAATCAGTATTATTGGGATTAGTATTATGGTAATCAGTATTATTAGTATTAGTATCAATAATAGTGACCAGTATTATCAGGATTAGTGTTATGATTAGTATTAGTTTAGTATTAGTTTTGTGTAGATATTGTATCCGGCCTTTTACACCGGAACTTGACTTTCTATAGTTTGTATTCATCTTCACTTTCAACCAAATATTCATCGGACAAATATCTTTGTGAAAGACGCACTTTACATAACAATACGACGCATTATGTAACACTTTCGGCGCAAATAACCTCGCTGTTGAAGCGCCGTAAAACAAGACAAATTCAAATTCGAATATTCAAACCAAGCACACGCACTATACTCGGACCGAGTGAATGATGAATTTTAATTTTTTTGCATTCGTAGAACGATAAACTATTTAATAAAATAATATTGTCACGGTCTTGGATTTCAGCTTGGATTGGGTGCAGCTTAAAAGACCGTTGGGACCGGGGTTCGGGACCAGCCTTCTCTAACATACAGTACACAGTTCGACATTGAGTTTACCATATACTATTTAATGTGTACAAAAACACTTTACACTTAAATACAGTATGTTAGCATTCTATGAAGGGTGGAACCTTGGATGTTTAGAACCCTCCCCACGGCGAAGTTGAATAAATCCCTCCCTTAATCATCATCCTCTCCTACCGTGAGCGTTGTTGTGGTGAGAGACAGAAGCGGTCGGCTCGACGAAACGATGTTGTCTTTCGTCGTGGATGTTTCCGTACGGGCCGCCACCTTGCGATCCACGTCTTGACCCCTCCTCTCTTTAGATCTCCGATCTTCGTCTTCCCGTGGTCGAATATCTACTCTCCCTCCGTCCCTCAGGCCTTGTCGCTAATTAGTTAACAATACGCATAATGCGTACTTGGCTATGTCCTCGTTTAGCTGACTCTGCACTCGGACTTTGGAAAAACACGATGTCTTCTAGTCATCGTGACAATATATCTTACACTAGTTTGCCACACATTAAATACTAGTAACATGCCATCAGGGAAATATAATTTGTAGGTATCCAGTGTTTGTTACGGCAAAAATTTGGTGAATACTGAAAGTACAAGCATTGAAAGTACTAATACTACATCTTCATACTTGAGAACAACCTATAATATTTCGAATATCAATGTGATTGGTCTTTTGATAGGCGCTAGAGGAGGCACAAGTTTTTTTGTAGAATTTTGTAGGAAGTTTAATCTATAAACAGTGATTTTATAAATTTGATAGGAATTTTAGCCTCAAAAGGATCCATTGCCATTTTGAAAAACCATTCATACTCACATTCATTTTTCAACGATGAATTCATTCATTATTCGCCATTTTTATAGTATTTTCATCTCATTTTCATATAACTGTTCATACTAATACTTTTTCTTATTACTGTTTATTACTATCTCATTATTTTTCACCATGCCTAATTTTTTTCATTATACATTCACGTGAGATTTATTATTATCGTGTGTTTTTTCTACTTCATTAATTTGTTATTCGATTATTATTATTTGTCGAATGAAAATCTTGAAATTCAGCCGGAGATATTTTCAAAATCTATTGCATTCAATTCATTATTGTATTTGGAGTATTTTAGGAAATTTATGAATATATTACACCAAATGTTGATGTTGTGTGGACATGTACAGTACATAGACATGTACAAACATGTAATTTTTTGTAATCATCTGTCAATCATTATTTCATCCGGTAATCATTGTATACTATCAATAAACTTTTCAATGAAGCAAGGGTAGAGATAGCGCATAGTATCCACGACCATCTTTACCGAGGATTGTATTGTTCTTCTCTCCAGCCTATGGCAAGATAGTTACCACATTATAGGCTACGACCGCTTCCTTACCTAATAAACCATCAAGCAGTATTACAATCCAATACCATTAAAAAGACCATTAACATCCGTGAAAAAGGTATGATCATAGGGAGAGTGTTGATATTTGAAAATGACTCTCAACGTTTATTCCTCATGTGTGAATTGTGAAAGAGAAAACAACGATTGATTCGTAATTCAATCTCAACAATGAAGTTTAAAAGACAATTGGTATGGCTTCATTTTAGAGAAGTGTGTATGCTGACAAGAAGTAATTCTAAATGCGTGAAAGGTTTGATAAAAAAATGTGTGACGATCTGAAATGTTTTGCAAATATAAAATCAGCAATAGCTGTTCATATTCCATCTCAGCAATTTCGTTTGCTATGCAGTTTTTTCAATGGAACAAATAATATAATTAAAAATATTTTTCTATTCAATTCTTCGAATGTGTACACTCTCACTAGTCAAAAAACACATGTATAGCGTTTTCCCAATAGTTATTTTGTGAACTAAACATCAACTGATTCATTTCGAAGTCATTTCGGGACGGAAGTAACACGCAAAACGACGTGTGTACGTTTTTGACGGTTAGGCATTCGAAATTCGCGCGCGGCGCTTGGTTGGCGCGCCTCCCGAAAAAAATAGCACCTTAAATATCGTTTTTCTCGAAAACTATCCGAGCACTAATTCCAGAACTATGCAATGTTATAGCACTAATTATAAGGTAAGTTTTGGCCAAGTTTCATGATCCTTGCTCACTAGGGGGGGGGGGGGAAGCGTGAACTTGACTCCCCCCACTTTCAAACGCCCATATCTCGGAAACTAACAGAGCACTAATTCTAATACTTTGCAAAAGTGTAGAACTAATTGAGCACTAAATCCTGACCAAGTTTCAGAATTTGTGCTCGAGTGGGGGGGGGGAGCGTGAACTTGACCCCCCCCCCCCACTTTCAAACGCTAATATCTCGGGAACTTACAGAGCACTAATTCTAGTACTTGGCAGATCGATAGCACTAATTGAGCACTAAATCCTGGTCAAGTTTCAGAATTAGTGCTCGAGTGGGGGGGGGGGGAGCGTGAACTTGACCCCCACAAACAAATGCCACTATCTCGGGAACTATCGGAGCACTAATTCTAATACTTGACAAATCGATAGCACTAATTGAGCACTAAATCCTGACCAAGTTTCATAATTAGTGCTCGAGTGGGGGGGACAGGTTCACGGACCTACCTATTAGCTACACGGCTCTTTAGCGTGAAGCGAGCGCAAAGCTAGCGATTGTTCTGTTTTAATATTTACGTTGGTTACCCTGTTTGCGACATATCGACGA
Organism: Brachyptera putata; assembly: GCA_907164805.1. NCBI lineage: Eukaryota > Metazoa > Arthropoda > Insecta > Plecoptera > Taeniopterygidae > Brachyptera > Brachyptera putata. The sequence goes on along the minus strand of OU015465.1, from coordinate 32,386,933 downwards.
TATATCGCAATATTTGCGCGCTTATTCCTTACAACAGATCAGCTGTCATCTGTTGATTATGACCTGTCACAAAACATCAGAATGACAGGTATGAAGCGAAATCGACGAGCAAATTACACTGTGGACGCTGTGAAGATGCATTACACTGTTAAATGTAGGAAGACGTATGCCGCCTCGAACAAAACAAAGGTATGTGAGATCAGTGGTCCCAAAGCTAGGCCTAGGCGATGATCTGTAGCTCCTATGTGCCCTACACCATTGAGTTTGTAGTGTTAGGTTAGGAATGCTAGAATCCTATACTAGGACATTATGACTAGGCCTAGGGCATTGAATTTGTAAGCTAGATGACTAGGTGCGACTCAATGTCTAGACCTAACTAGTTTGTCTATTGATTGATGTGTGTTGAAGTAAGATGATCAATTACAGGAAGATTAATTGGTATTCGGTCACAATATATCGAGTGTCCTAGTAGGCTAGGCCTACTGTCCAAAATTTGAAAGAAACTGTCCTGGCTCGGTCTGGAATGAATGATCCGAGTTTGAATTAAGACAAGGTCTGTGTGCAGCTAGTATATCGTAACCCGTGGCATTGAGTTTGTCCACAAACTCAATGCCCGTGGCAGGCGGCGTTGTTGATGCAAGTAACCTAAATTGGCGGAAGATTACCCCAACCTAACCGGACACGACCCATCTAACCTAACCGGACAAGACCCATCCAACCTAACGTAATTTTTTAGGACCTCAAACTAACATATCTGCTGTTTTTACAATACTTGTGGACTCGGGTTAGTACCTCGGGTACAAAAGCTTCATGCAGGTAATATCGTAGTGTAATCTCTAACAATTCCATTTAAAAGACCCAATCAATATAGGCCCACAGTTTACTCTTGGTGCGGTGTGCTCAACTATTTAAACTTTTAGTTTTTAGGCTGCTGAATGGGATATGGTTGCTGCCAAGTTGACGCGGCAACATTAATCCAGCGAAGCACCGCGTTGCCACCGTTGACGGGATCGTCGGATCCGGTCACCCTGGATATTAACAACGGCCACGTCCGGAGCGTCAATTGCCATGTTGTGCAGAGTGGCACATGCCACAATCACATTCTGCACAGTTGGAAAACGTCATTTCCAAAGTCCGTACAACCTCTCTACTGTCCATCGGGTGCGGATCTGCAACTCGTCGAACAGCTGGTGTTCTGGCAGGATGGGCTTGCGGACAGGAATGATTCGGTGTGGCTGTACGCCCTGGCCGGAATCGCTCAAGATGATTCCGTGTAGAAACCCTCTGGCTTCCCGACAGGCTAATCGCGACTGAATACAAATATTTTGATCATGCGTTGTACCAGCCCAGTGCGCTACAATGTCTTGTATACGCATCGTGTGGCCGCAAATCGTCCGGACATTCAAGCAATTAACCAACCTTTCCTATTCCGTAAATCTTCCGCATAATCATTGCCTTCGAGGAAAGGTTAGGAAAAGGTAATTGTACGCGGCTTGTTGAGAAGTGCGGATGTGTGTGCTACGACTCGCCTGAACTAGGTTAGCTAGAATAGGAGTAGATTGTGAATAGTAATAGATGGAAACAGATAGTGGAGTAGCATAGGCCTATACGTACGATAGCATAAGGGATCTTCTGAGTAGAGTGTAGGCCTACATATACCATTAGATTAAGACAGGATAAGACTCGGGGTCAGCTGTCTTAATTTTTTACCCCAGGTTTAGAAACCTTAATTTTATTTTGGCCTAGAAACAGTTCCTAATTTAATCCTCTCAATGTTATTTATCTATTCTATTTAATTATCAATTTTATAATTATAATAATCATTACTAGTATGTATTATCATCTTATATTCAGCGTTATCTAATATTCATCTTATTTTTATTTGACGAAACCAATATTACTGTTACCTGGTGAATCTACGGTAAATAAAGTATTGGCCTACAATCCAATCCCTTCACTCGAGTCCAAAAATTCGGAGTTAACGCGGGGTTGGTCTCCGAACTGAACTGTGTTATGTGTACGGTATGTTTTGTATTTGTTTTACTTGAGAATATAAGGGTTTCAAGTTTATTTTATTGTTAAAATATACCCATCCCTAGCTATAACAGTGCAGTCAATAATAGCACCACACACCCGCGTGGACCGAGATGTCCGATGAAATCCCTGCTGGACCTCGTACCTTCCTGCAGCAGTTACCGGGAAGCAGACAAACTAGGGACTTGGCTTGGCTGTTGCAGCCGAGACGTTGCGTACAACTACAGACGCAGTGCTCACGGAGACGCCAGCAAAATCTACGGCACGGATGAGCATGTTGCCCACCGCGTAGAATCGCAGCGCCAGTAACAACTGGTTCATCGGAGATGTGGAATGACTCCTACAATTCAAATATCTCATATTCCACTCATATTTCTACAAAAGGTATTATTGTGAGTATCATCTACCTAGGCCTATATAAATAAAAGAATTGTGGTATCTAAATAGGTGCCGCTATATGAATTTGTGTCTTACAGTACTTTACCACCTCTCATCATCCTCATCCTCCATCACTTCACAGATAGCATTTGAGAAACTTTTGTGTGTCTATACACACAATACATAATATTCAGCTGCCAACGTATGGCTACTTTAATTGCAAAGCTCAATATCTATAATCAGTCACAGTGCATGTTTTCTATTTCAAACTTTGAAATTATATTTTGCTCTACATGTACTAATAATAACCTAGGCGGCTAGGCCCCATGTATTTTGCTGTACCAGATTGTGTCTGGCGTGTTAAAGAGCTACCTATGAATTCATAGAACGACGGGAGCGTTCGACTGTCATTCACATGTATCCTGTTGGTTCGATTCACAGGGCCCGACCATTCTGATTCAGATGATTCGTGTTTCTTTCGATCGATAAGGCAAGTGCTGGAATGAGACCGTGCGTTTGACGCGGAATGAGCCAATGTTGTTGTGGCACAAGTGGACAATAATTTACTAACCTTACCTTTGCTAGGCCTAGATTGACAGGCAATATTTTCACACGAAAGTAGGACGTAGGTCAACTCCTAGGTAGGTTACAGGCTAGGAATGGGCCTAGATAAGCTGGATTAGCCGTAATGAGAATTGCGTTGCGCATGTAGGCTAGTGACAGTTGTGGCCGGAATGGTAGAAACTAACCTCTCAACCAGATGAATCATGAAAATGATCAGCTCTTTGTTCTCTAGCAGCGACTACGCTAGGGCCATCCTAGCATAAAGAATTCGTCTTCCGAGTCTGAATTCGTTGGCTCACAGGCCACCATTTTATTGTACGGATTCATACAATTCTTGTTGTGACAGTTGTGGTACATTTCGGCCAAATATATTAGCATATAGGCATTGCATTTGTACACAAACTCAATGAAATAAGACCTGGGCCCTACTAGGCCTACTTCGTAACAAAATAATTGCATCACTTTAATCATTGAGATTATCAGCTTGTTGGCTCGAAAACTGAGACTCTGCGTTCTGTAGCAGCCAATATTTGTGTGAGGTGACTGAAAACGCTGGAATTTAGGCGGCCATTTTTTCCTTATACGGGTCTTTAGGGAGATAATAGCTGCTCGAAGAGCCCACTAACTTAAGAGCCTATTATAATGATAATAATAATGATAATAATAATAAATAAAAAACGGACTTTATTTTTGAGGTATAGCATGGATACAATAATATGGTACATACGCTATCTATCTACATATATTTTTCAAGATGGCGGATAGTGTGGTTCATCGTACAGAGCTCTCCGAATTATTAAATAAACTAAGTGATTTAAAACTGATAGAACTACAAAAAGAGTGTATTAAATTAGGTGTGGATAAAACTGGGAAGAAAGAAGAAGTGATAGACAAACTCAAGTGCGCAATAGATAGGGAACTACAAACCATAAGCACTCGTCCACACCAGAAGAGGTGTGACTGCGAGTCGCTCAGGGAAGAAGTCGAACTTTTAAAAGAAATTATCGCAGTGAAAGATAAGCTACTGGATGAAAGGAAGAACAGAGTACGAGATCAGGAAGAGATGAATAATCTGCTTAGAGAAAAGATCTCCACATCGTACGAGAATGTACAATCCTCTCAAAGATCAAAGACGGGTTGGCCTATAATTGGGAACAAGCCTAGGCCTAATGCCTGCGACCTTGACCGACCGAGCCATTGTGAACGAAACTCCGTACAACAAACGCACGCGAGAGCGGTAGAGGGCGACAGCAGTAGTGAAGTGGTGGACCTTGAAGGGAATGAAATGCTTTTTAGTGAAAAGGAAAATATGAACTATCAGTACAATGCCTACAAACAGAAACAGAGTGAAAAATATATGGAACAAAAAAAAAGCGTGTTACTACAAGAGTAGTAGATACCTAAATGAGGACAAAGACGATGAAGAAGTGGAGTTGATAACAAAGGAAGCAAAAGATGAAAAATTCCGACGAATATTGACTCAGAAACAGAAAAAGATGACAGTGACAGCATCATTCAAGAGAGGAGAAGTGCTAGTGATAGGAGACTCAATGATCTCAAATGCGGGAGAAGTGTGTCGCAACAATGGATGTGAACTGGTTTCATTCCCGGGAATAAGAGTTAAGGAACTAAAACAAAAACTAGTGACATCAAGCATCAGTGTGGATCCAAGTGTCATAGTGGTACATGTTGGTACAAACAACTTGAAAGGAAAAAGGGATAAACACCTAATGGTAGAGATGGGTGATCTATTAGAGGAAGGTATGGAGCGGTTCCCAAACTCAAGTGGGTGGTAAATGGAATAATCTACAGAGATGACGTGCCAGGTAGCACGATTGATTAACTAAATGAAAGTGTGAAATGGTTGTGCAACGAACAGGATGTTACATATATAGACCCCAATGAATTCATTGATGAAATGGATGCAGCCAGTGATGGGCTACACCTAAATTTTAAAGGTGGTAGAGTTCTAGGACAGCTCATAGTCGATACAGCAAAAACAGAAGTGAAACTTATTAAATCAAAAAACTAGATCATCACGAGGGGATAGAAATAATGAGCAACAATGTTGATAATAATTATAATGTAAACGATAGTTTAGTCTATAGAAGCGGTATTAGTGAAGACGAACTATATGATAATTCAGATAATATGCATTTAAAAGATGGTATATTATATAGTTGTAATGAAAACTATACTTTGGTTATTAATAGCGGTAATAGTGTAGAGGATCTATCTGCGAATTCAGATAATATGCAGTTAAGATGGCATATTATATAGTTGTGATGAAAATGATATGTTAGTTAGTAGTAGCGGTAATAGTGTAGAGGATCTATCTGTGAATACAGATAATATGCATTTAAAAGATGGTACCGTATATTATATAGTTGTAATGAAAATGATATTTCAGCTGGTAGTAGCGGTAAGAGTAAAGATGATCTACCTGTGAATTCAGATAATACCGGTATGCATTTAAAGGATATCTCAACATTCAGGGATTGACGGGTAATAAGGATGAGATTGAGCATTACTGAAGATATTTAAACCGCCTATTTTATGTTCGGCTGGAACACACGTGACTTGAACTTGAAGTTGAAGGAGACACTCTCGTAAACTGCCTGTCCTCAAGTCGACACACGGGAGGGCTATCAATGTATATAAGAAGCGACATCAAATTATTACAATTACTCGCCTAATCTCAACTATTGGATGCTTGGAACAACGATAACTACGAAAATAGAACAAACACATATTGCTGTTATGTATCACTCTCCTAGTGCATCACATGCAGAATTCTTAGCACATACAACTGACTGGCTTGAAGAAGTTACTTGCTATAAATACAAATCCATTCTGGTAGGTGATTTTAATAAAGATGTAAGTAAAATATCCCATTACAGTAAACAGCTGATTAAAATAATAAACATGTCGGGAATGAAGCAAATAGTTAAAGATGCAACGAGCGAGGGTAACAGAACATACGAGCACTATAATTGATTTAGCTATTACTAATGACTATGACCTAACGGCTGTGAATATGAGAGCGCAGAGAATTTCAGATCATGAAATCATATATATAAATATAAAACTTAAACACCATGGATCTAAAAGAATAAAAGGAACAAATACAACAGTAAGAAGAAAAATATTAAAAGACTCAGAAGTTGAGGAACTGAATAGTGATTTATTGAATAAAGACTGGCAATTAGAGACCCTAGATGTAAATGTTGCAGCAAACTTGTTTGTTGAAAATATGGTGGGGTCAATTAATAGATTTGGACCACTAACTGTGAATAAAATGAAAAATATTAAAATAGCGAATCCATGGTTCAATTGGAACATTATACAACAACAAAGACTGCGGGATAAAAACTATAAGAAAGCAAAACTAATAAATACAACTGAACGATGGGAAACATACAGGAAAAATAGAAATGTATTAACTGGGATGATTAGGAGAGAAAAAAAAAATATTATGATAACAAAATTAGTAATCTACGAAACGACTCGAAACAAATGTGGAAAGTACTCAAAGGCTTGTTAGGGAATAAAAAGCAAGTAAATAGTGATGGAATAACATTTGGAGGTAAAGTTTCAACCAACTGTGCTGATAGTTTCAACAGATATTTCATAGATAGTATTACAGACATTGTCTTGAACATAGATAATACAACCAATCGAAATAGTAATATTATAAGAATGAACAAAGCAGAACAGAGAGAAGTTGTATTCAAAGAATTTAAAGTAATAGATCTGAAGGAACTCGAGGAAATAGTAATGAACCTGAAGAATAAGTTGGGAACAGAGGAGGGAGTCTCCACAATATTATTAAAAGGAACGATTGGTACTATTGGAAACGCTCTATTGAATACAATCAACTTATCAATTAAACAAGGAGTTTTCCCTAGTGAATGGAAAATTTCCATGATTATCCCTGTTCCAAAAGTACCAAATACAATTATGGGTGAGGAACATCGGCCAATTAATATGCTTCCTGTGTACGAAAAAGTATTAGAAACTGTAGTGTATAAGCAAATCAAAAAATACTGTGACATGAATAAAATAATCTGCAGTAACCAATCGGCTTTTAGAGAGGGTTACTCATGTGAAACGGCGCTACAACTACTTATCGATAAGTGGAAAAACGAATTGGATAGTAATAAAGTAATAGTTACAATATTTCTAGACTTCAAAAGAGCGTTCGAGACACTTGACCGAAAGATATTAATAGTAAAGTTAAAGACGTATGGGTTCAGAGATACAGTTATTAAATGGATTGAAAGCTATCTTACAAATAGACTGCAATATACCAAGTTTAACAATAAAGTATCAGAACAGGTAGAAAATATTCACGGAGTTCCACAGGGCTCGGTTTTAGGCCCTCTTCTTTTTATTTTATACATCAATGATATTAGCATTTGTATGGATGGTGTATTTATCAACTTGTTTGCTGATGATACTCTAATATCGCTAGCAGGGTATGATTACCATGAAATATGTAACAAGTTGAATGAAGAATTGGTAAAACTAAATGAGTGGTTGAGTGTAAACAAATTAAAACTGAATGTAAATAAAACAAAGTGCATGATGGTCACAACAAGCAATAACTCGATACAGAGAAAAATGTGTGAAACCTCAAATGAAATTGTTATTAATAATGAGAGCCCAGAATTTGTAAATGAATTTAAATATCTTGGAATAATAATCGACCTCAACCTAAAATTCACGAAATATGTTGATTATATTGCCAAAAAGATAAGTAAAAAAATTGGATTTTTATGTAGAGTAGGATATTTTCTTTCACCATGGGTTAGATGCCTAATTTATAAAACAATTATAGCACCGCACTTTGATTATTGTAATACTTTACTGTGGGATATAAATAGTGAAGACTTAAGTAGACTACAACGACTACAAAATCGAGGAATGAGAGTGGTATTGCATTGCAATAAATTTACACCAATAAGAGAAATGGTAGATGCACTACAATGGCTTACAATCCGCCAAAGAGTGGCTTTGTTCGTATTGATATTTATATTTAAAATGACTCAAAATAAGTCACCTGATTATCTCAGCAATAAAATATGGTACTCAATTGATATCCATTGTCACAATACTAGAAACTCAAATAAGTTATATTTAGATGGAAAAAATAAAAGTAGTACCCAAAAATCTATCTTTTATAGTGGATTTAGATTATATAATAAATTGGAATTAAGAGTAAGAAACATTACAAATTTAAGTTCGTTTAGAAAAGAATGTACAAAGTTTGTCAGAATAGAGTTTCCCGTATAGTAGTATATTTAATGTTACAATATTATATTTTTTATAACTAATTCTCCACCAATGTTTATTAATTATCATTAATTCTCGATGTGTATTGTATTCTTAATCTAGCTCATCATTTTCCTAAATTAATGCTAAAAAAATTTACTTTTGCTTATATACCCATGTAGGCATACCTATGTACCTTTGTATGTTATTATTATTATATTTTATCATCATGTATTATTATTTACTGTATGTGCCAATAGCTGAAACATGCTAAATAAAAAACAATCTATCTGGATTGTAATTCGAATTCGAACAAAAAAGGCGATATTCAGTGTGAAAGTAGGCAAGCTGACTTACAGGGACTGCTCTACCATATAACCTTGTATGAAAATAGAAGTTAAAATAAGATAAGAAGATAAGATAATAAGACAATGAGATAAAAAATAAAGAAAAATAGATATAATGTAATAATATAATGACTAAGAGATGGTAAAGGACAGAAAACATTACTTTAACAAAAATAAAAACTTAAATTTAATGACATAGGTTAATAGTATAGATATTTCAATTATAATGTATGGCAGTCATGAGCTTAGATTCATTTTTCTTCTGAAGCAGCTCTTCTTTTCTTTTCTCTCTTGCAGCTTTCTTCCTCTTTTCGTCTGTCTTGAAGGTGTTTGAGTTTTTCCTGACATTTTCTCTGGTGGATTGGTTCGCAAGAAGGTGTGTTTTTAATTTTTCTGTGAACGAGGATATGCACATAGTCTTTACAGGTTCTGGAATACTGTTGTACAGGTAGGGTGCTAGCTAGGAAAAGGAACTCTTGAATTTTGAAGTGGAATGCTGCTTGATGTCGAGTTTGCTTCTATGCCGAATACTGATTGCGTGCAGATCCCCTCTTGTTGGTAGCTTGTCATGAAGATATAGCGGTTGTTTTTGTGTTAATATCTTTTTGACTGTTGTGCAGAGGTGGAGTTCTCGACGTTCATTCATCTGCAGCCAGCCAATTTTATTTATATAGGGAGTGATATGTTCCCAGTCACAGCGTTTTAGGCTTAGAGCAAAGTGTATGCCGGAGTTTTGAACGCACTGTATTTTATTACTCAGAGCTTGGGTAATATTGGGTCCATAATATGCCGAGTCACAATAATTGAGATTTGAGAGTACCAGTGAGTCGACCAGTTGAAGTTTGATTTGTGGGGATAGTAAGTCTGTATACCTATATAGCATATTTAGCTTTGCATAGGAGCACTGACACATCTTCTTCACATGGTGCTGGAAATTTAAATTGCTATCGATCCACACCCCCAGATTTTTTGTGACTTCGACTTCCGGTAAAAGGCAGTTGTCAAGGAGTATGTTGAAGCCTTCTAGCCGCACCTTATCTCGCTGTTTTTTTTTGCCGACTAGCATTGTGGTGGACTTAGATGGGTTCAGTATTAGTGCATTGTCTGCAGCCCAGTTGCAAATAGCTGTTAAGTCACAATTTATTTTTTGGACTGAAGAGGCAGTATCTTTACTGTGGAATGACAGATACAATTGCGTGTCGTCTGCGTACGTATGCACTCTGCAGTGTAGTACTACGGATTGAAGATCAGCGGTGTAAGTGTTGAACAGGAGCGGACCCAAAATTGATCCTTGGGGTACGCCTGTTACAATGGCAAGGGGTTTTGAAATAGGATTTGCCACGTTTGTTACAACTTTTACCCTCTGCGTCCGTCCAGTTGAATAGTGTCTGAACCACAACAGAGCTTCGCTACCTACTCCTTGGTAGCTTAGCTTGGCAAATAATAGATCGTAATTGAGGGTGTCGAAAGCTTTAGAGAAGTCGAGCAGGGTTAGAGCCGTTACTTTTGACTCATCAATTGCAGTTACCATATCGTCTGTGATGTTGAGAAGGGCTGTACTTGTACTACGATGTTTGCGGAATCCTGACTGTGTGTCGGGGATGAGATTGAACTTTTCGAGATGAGTGGTGAGTTGTGAGCAAACTATTTTCTCAAGGATTTTGGATATTGTGGTGAGGAGCGTGATTGGACGTAGATCTTTAAGGCCTTCAGGATTATTCACTTTAGGGAGGGGGAAGACGATACCTTGTTTGCATAAAGTAGGAAAAGTGCTGGTTTGTAGAGAGAAGTTGATGATGTGTGTGACAGCTTTGATGCAATGGGGCAGACACAAAGACATCATATGCAATGAGATATCGTCTACACCAGCAGCCTTGGACTTGATTTCATTCGCAAACCTGAGTGTGTCTTCCTCTGTTACTGGGTGAAACGTTAGCTGGACGCCATCGGGTAATTTTGTGTTCCTGTTTTGAGCGAAGAAGGACAACACATTTTAATTTACTTCTTTTTTGGATATGGAGTTAACAAAGAAAGAATTGATATCATTTGGATCGGACATATCCCTACGAATATCTGGATTACTCTTTTTATTATTATGTATTCCCCATTTCTTCAAGTTGAGCCAGAGCTGCTTTGGGTCGTTTTGGCTTTTTTCAAGTTCAACAGAAATATAGGCCTTCTTTTCTCGACGAAGTGCGCCGTTTACGAAATTTCTCAGCTGTACGTAAGATAGCCATGGGCTGTGGTTTCTCGATTGCTTTCATTTGCGTAGCAGATTTTCTCTGAGCTTAATCATAAATAGAAGCGTATCTGTAAGCCACGGAGTTTTAGGCTTTGAGGTTCTAACTGTTTTAAGGAGGGCAAAGTTGTTGAGCGTGGCGACGATTTGGGAATTCAAATAGCTCACTTTATCATCTATTTCACATATATCAGTGACGTTCATCCAAGGGATGGTCTTGCAGTGGGCATTGAATTCTACTAGGGAAAAGTGGGCGAAGTCACGATATGTCCACGTTCTGTTAGGTTTAGGTGAATTGGAATACTTGAGAATGCAGGATATGAGGCAATGGTCAGTGATTTTAGTGTTTCTGTGATCTATGATCGAGGTTATATCGTACACTACTGATTGCACGAAAGCAGTCATATCACTGATGTAGATATGATCTATTAACGTTTCGCTGGTATCTGTGCGACGTGTGGTTTCGTTAATAACTTGTGTTAAATTGAAACCATCCATAAAATTGTTTATGTAGGTAGTATCAGCCTTGCCATGGTCTAAGAGATTTATGTTAAAGTCACCCATTATCACCGTGTTGTCAGCTTGAGTGATCATTAGTGTCAACATATCCCTTAGGTCACTAATTTTTGTGTAGTTTGCACTTGGTGGCTTGTAGACTACACCTGCTGCTACTTTTTGCTTTTTTATTCGCAACATTATCCACAGCTGCTCCAGTTCTTCTGGTTGTTCGGATGTAAATGGACAATTTTTTATTAATTTCACATTTATTGATTCTTTGACATAAAAGGCGAGTCCTCCGCCTACTCGTTCAGTTTGGTTTTTTCCTTGAGGTCGGTCTCTTCTGATTAAAGTGTATCCTGGAATCTGGAAATGATCTGAAAAAGTATGTGGTTGTAGCCAGGTTTCTGTTAGTCCAATGATGTCCAGTTCAAGTGAAGTGAAAAGATCTTTAAATTCCTCAAAACCTGTGCGTAGCGATCTAGCATTTTGGCACCCAAAAGTAAGGGCCTTGCGACAGGTTTTGTCCGTCTTGGCACCTTGCAGGCGTCACAGGTCGAGCCTAGCTGGAGGTATCTTGCACCGCGTTGACCTTCTTTGAGTTGTGGTGTCTTCGTCTTTGTCTTTTACTTCTGCATGCATTGTGGGCTTGCTAGGACTGGGACACACTGTCGGGGTTTGCATCAAGGGTAATTGCAGCTGTTTGGGGGCAGTCTCATTCTCAATACAGGTCTAAATTGAGATGTCTCGGAGAGGACCTGACGAGGAGTATGGACTCATGTTGAGACATGGCGACTTATGTGTAAGGTTCATTGGAGAAGGTGGGTCTGTTTCTTGTGAGGGTGTACATCTTGCTAAGAATTGTGAGGTGTCCTTGCTCAGTGTCAGTTTTCCTGACTGATCCTCAGATAGGCCTAGTCCTGTCATTAGTATTGGCTTGGTTTCTTCACCTTGTATTTGTCCCATTGTGGTGCCTATTTGCTCTGGCGATGAGCTTAAGATGTTCACGTATGGATAATACTGTTTCATGATAACTTGTGAGGATGAGTGATGGCCTGGTTCAGTGATAATCGATTGAAGTGGTGCATCAAAGAAGAGTAAGTCGTCAGTAGTCCATTTGCCGGTCGGCAGTCCTGTTGGTGTTGGATGTGGACCGTTGGATGAAGATGTGGACTTTGTGCGGGATAACATAACATGATCGTACGCTATTTCAGGCATCACTGGGAGACTCTCCTCACAAAGAGATGAGTTATCTTCGAGTGTTGCAAGGAGATGCAGGAGTGGTTCCATTGTGCGAGTTTTCCCTTCTTTGTCGTCTACTGGATCTTCAAACTGGATTAGATTTGTTTCGTTGAGAGTGTGTCCGGTACGTGGTAACGTTTTAGGTTCGCTGAATGAGCCTACCTCAGTCTTTTGCAGGTTTATTTCATTTTTGATAACCTGTGTATAGCTATGCAAATGTCCGTGTTTTTGAAAGTATGATCGATCATATTACGTGCTGTTTTCCAGGGGATGCGGTCAAGTCCCGATCCTAAGCGGGGGATAGAAAGCAGTTTTATGTTCTTGTGTATACATTGGTCTCTTAGGTTGGCTAAACACTCAGCGAAGTCTTCGAGTGAAGGTTTGCAGCCATAGGTGAGCTCTCTGGTAATGAGGTAGAATAATTCTCTTCCGCTAGGTTGATGGAATATGCTTGCTACTTCTCCAGCCTTTTTCCTTTGGTGTTCCTCCACTTGACCGAATCTTTCCTTGAACTCTAGAGCAACACCTCTTTCCATTAGTAAGTCTCCTCCAACACAATGGGCTAGAGCAAAATCACTTGGGGCATTAAACATGTCACCCCTTATCTCTCTGATGTTGTGCAAGATGAGAGGGGCGTTCCCAGAGTATTCAGCTACTAGTACTTTGGTTTCTAGAGGGCTTTGGAGTTGAGTGGGCGGGTCTTGGTGACGTATGTCTCCCACGCTCGCCTTGGTTGGTGCTGCAATCTGGTGCTTGTGTCTATCACCAACAATACTATTTAGCAAAGAAATAATGATTCTGTTTTTTTTTTTGATATCACTGATATCTCTCTGGATGCTTAATAGGGTTTGTTGTTGGTTGTTGGACATGTTGTCATCACAAATGGCCAGAGGAGGGCAAATGAGGTGCTCCTGCAGTGTTGCATCAACCCTTGTGTCGATGTAAGGCTTAGGCCTATGTTCGTGCTTTGAGTATAGAGGTTCAGTCCAAGGCCTAGTAGGCAATTGAATGCCATTGAAACCTATGTTAGGAGGACCGGTGATATCTTCAATGGATGGCCAAGACTTACTTGCAGATTTCTTGGTGTCTTCACCTGCATTATGCCAGCTGGATTTACACAATTCAATTATGTTGCTAGGCACTAATAGCAGGTTGCTTTCGGTGTCCGCCATCTTGAGTCTTTTTTTACGTATCTTAAAGGTCCGATAGGCGCTATTGGAGTTTCGCAATAACCATTTTAGCTTATCGGACCATAATCTTATCGGACCACTAAGTTAACAGCCTCTCAACGCCTAATCGTCCTTCATAATAATGTCCCATAGTTTACAAGGTTAATACATAAACGTTCCTAGCTTGACAAAAAATATTTCATGTCAATACACGTAAATCTCTTCCACCGGAAATTCCGTAGACCTAGAACGAAAGCGTTATTTTACAGGGTGACTGTGCTAGGACTTACGATACTGGACTATTTCCCCTTTTCCCCTTTCACCAAAATGATATACCATCAGCCGCCCTGGTGGCTAAGTCAATTATCGCTAGCGGTAGTAACTGAAGTCACCGTTGAGCGTGGGTTCGAGTCCCGCATAAGGCATGGATTTTGTAAGACGTCCTTTCACCTATCATCACTTCATCGTTTCATTATCATCCGCTCATTCATACCCCCGTATAACCTAGCTGTTGATGGGGTCGTTAAGCAGCATTAATATATATATATATATATATATGTATATATACCATCATGTGTGAATATATTGTTCTATTCGGTGTAAGATATTCTAGGTTCAGGCTAGGTTAACCTGACTTAACCTAACCAAACTCAACCGGTTTGCTTAATCATTTTGATGAATCTTTTTTCAGGTGATAGCGGTTACAGTTTGGATGTGCATATGTTCACACCATTCCGCAATCCTGTCACTCAAGGAGAACGTAACTACAACCGTAGCCAGAAGAGGACACGATGCCTTGTCGAACGTTGTATAGGAGAACTGAAGAGTAGATTCCGATGTATCGACCAAAGCGGGGGCACCCTTCAATACAAGCCTGTGCGGTGTGCCAAAATAATAACTGCGAGTTGCGTGTTGCATAATTGGGCCATCGAACGAAATATTCCTCTGTTGGTTGACCCAATTATGCAGGATCAGTTTCCTGTTATTGTAGATAATGTCCAACCACATGGGAATCCAGATCCAAATGCCATGAGACTGCGAAGACAGCTAGTTGCCCAGCGTGTTGATGTTTGATTTCGGTCAATGCTTGGCGTGCACTCGTCGAACATTTCAAATGACTGTTGCTGATTATGCTTTTTTTAAATATATATTGGGCTCAACGACGTACTGTAATGATAACTAAGATCAGTTTGCGTCGGATGAATGATTGAAGATATGATGGGATGATGAGATGAAGGTTAGTGAATAGAAGGAAATATGAAGGAAGAATAGTGGGAAGGAAGCGGTCATGGCCTATATTGTAGGAACCATCCCAGTATAGCCTAGACTACAGAGGGAAACCATGAAAAGCCCCTGTAAACTAGATTCAATTATCCTGTATCACATGAAGAGGCGCGATAGACACTCCACTGCATGTGCCGGTCTATTTATGCTTATGTAACTTCTTTTGCTTCATTCTTTCAACAGTGGCGGGCTATTAACTTTCTAACCGATGGAATAGACTTTTACCATAGACCCTACAGTTAGCCCCATTTTAGCTCGAGCATGCCACAAAGGCACAAAATATATCGTAATTGAAAATTAAAAATACGTCAAATGGTATTTTTTCAGATCTTTTTTTATTCCACTTGTAGGGCTATTATGTGAAACTTAATGTAATAACTGATGAGTCATAATGAGTAGGCATAATAATAATTAATAATAATTAATATAATAATTAGCATAATAATTAATTCAAGTCATTCTCTCCAAAATCGCCGAGAGGGTTAGCAAAGCCGAACTTGTGTTGTGGGAGACTTCAGCGTTGCGCACATCCATTTCAGCGTTGCGCACATTTATTTGTTGTTCCAATTCCAAATATTGTTGCATAAGTGTGGCAATTTGCTGCAGCCCCTGTACGGTCTGCTCGCCCTGGCTCACCAGTGTAGTTGAAGTGGTGGCCCTGTGAAATGAGAGTTTCAAAACACTGTATTGAAAGTGAAATTTTATTCCGTCCGTGTTACACGCCTTGAGATGCCGTACATACAGAACTTATGACAGAACTCACAGTTGGACAACACCCATTTGTGAACTTGATCATCAAGATCTGAATTTAATAACTCAGCTGCGTGTTGCTGTTCACTCTCATTGTTAATTTGTCTAGTTGCTGTTTCAATCTATGAACTTGAACCTATGGTGGAATTGTCAAGCTGACTCACCCAGACATCAGAGTTTGAGTGCCCCGTGTTGTGGTCTGTACTACACTCTCGTCTAGCAGAACCTCTACCGCAGAATGAGTTCCAATCTCCTGCGGAACCTCGACGAACTCGAATATATCGTTATCCGCTTCAATGTCATCTTCGTATGTTATTCTTGCCCCTACAAAATAAATACTGGTCAAATATTGTGTCTAGTCTAGTGATTCAGTTCAGATTCTTGTATTATGTGGCTAATGTAGTGTCTCTTTATGAGGTTTGTTTTGCAGTGTAAGCGAAGCTAGCTAATTACATTTCAGTACATTTCTCATAGCTCAGCCAAAACCTTCGTATTTTCTAAAATTTCAAATTCCCTTGTTCTTGAGTCAAGTACAAATACTGCCATCTCAGTTAGATGTGGTCAAATAAAATGCTGAATTTTGAAGAAATGATTCGTCTTACTTGTAATGGGTTGCCCGGCCACTTCCCCGCCAACCTCGATTCCCCCATCAATCCCTTGTAGGGCAGTCTCTCCCATCATTTCTGCCATACGCTCGGCCAACAAGCTCGGCCTCGTTGGGGGCGGACCACCACGGCCTGTCTGGCCCACCTCTCACCTCTCTCGAGTATGTTGAGACTGAAAGCAAATGAACATTATTCGCACCTAGTCTATTACTGTGTGGGGGGCGGCCGAATAAGTAAGTTGTTATTGGTACGCGGTAAGTTATTTACATATCACCCTTCATGTAGCTAATTTCGCAGGACTCACCTTCTTTTTTTGATGAACATTTAAGTGCTTTGTATTTCATTTTAATCTCCTCCACTGTCCTTTTGGATACTGAAACAGCATTAACTTCATTGCAAATTTGAAGCCAAGCCTGCTGCTTTTTTTGCAGCGTTAGAATGGGAGAAAATTTCCCATTAACTATCGCTTTCCGTCTTTCGACTCCGTCTACGAGAGCCTTTCTCTCATCTTCTGTAAAATTCATTGAACGCCTTCTCTTTTCAGGGAGAGAAACATTACCTCCAGAAGAAAGATTGGATTCTGACATAATCTGTGGAAATTATAAGAAAATGGTTATTTGTTATAGGCCCTAGTCCAAACCTACATCTAGACAGGCCTAGGCCTAGCGCTATCTCATTTGTAGGGTTTATACCAGCACATATATTCCCATAATGTAGATTACCAAGGTTGTAATTTATAACTAATTAATACTAATTATGTTCCTTCATTGAACTTATAGATTTAGGTCTACTTATATTACATCTAGAGTAACTAATTAATTGAATTACTTACTAGATATTCAAGCTGTTTTCTTCTTCTCTTCTTTTGCTTCAAGAAAAAACTTTTTAGAACGTTTAAGGAATAATGAAATTTACAACGTTTTAAATAATCGCGCTTCGATCTCATTGGTCTAAATGTGATAGATATGACGTCGCACGGTGACGTCATAATTTACTAGTTCGAACACTATAAACACGATAAAACTCTCTTAAAATTCTCTGTGAATAGGTTATAAAGATGAAACCGTGATAAAGTTAGAACGTGTTATCTCGGTTTCAACTTAGAACGGTTTAAGCGCTAAAATGTTTTAAGATAAAATTCTTTGTGAATCTGGGCCCAGGCTCTCTTCTGTTTCGCCTGGAGGAACAACGCTCGCCGTCCACTCATGACAGCCGTAGCTGTCGGACTTCTTATGCTTCTTCGTATCAGTAGGAGCCTCATCCTCTTCTTCTTCCTCAAGTGGGTTTAAACACCGCCTGGCTGGTGCCGCCCTGCGTTCATTTTCGCAGCGGGTCTCCATAATCTTCCAGAGGGCCTCGCTGCCGTTGCCCAGCATCACCCCGTCCAAATCCTTCTCGGTGAAGTGCTGAGGATATTTTTCCTGGCAGAGTGCCGCTATAGGCCGCCAGATGCTCCGTCCCGGGTTTTTCCCTTCATACTGATCATTACTTGATCCGTGATTTCGGCTATCACTCTTTTTTTAATTTTCGGTGTCAGTTTCTCTTTGCCTTTCAGGGCCGACACATGAAGTAAATTCTCAAATTTTACGAGTTCCTAAACTCCCGGGGAATCGGGAGTAGTACATTGAGATGGCTGTGTTGGCGAGTCCAATGGTGATTCCAAACATGCTCCTTGAACACAAAACGAAAGGCTTATAATAACCTTAAATATATTAGTCATGAAACATAGAATACTAAGTTCATGAGTGATCAATATACAGTTTATTTCATTTTTTTACAGCATAATTTGAATAACCGATTAATTTTTCAACATGATTAGTATTTGACTTGTATCAGGGACCTGGCACATTTTTACATAAATTACACACACGTTACGCAACATGTAATTTCACTCTCGGGTTTAATGACGCACTGTAATGATAACTAAGATCTATGGACAATTGTAATTATAATATCACAAATCACAAACTGGCACTGGCACAGCATTAACGAGCTTGCTCCATGTGACCGGGAGGTGAGAGGAGATCAGGCCTGGGTTCGATCCCAGCCACCAACCATCATTACAGTGTTTTTATTAGATTCCCTCTGTAGCCTAGGTGAAAGCTAGGATGGTTGGTCTGCAGTATAGGCCACGACTGCTCCCTTCCCACTAGACGTACCATTATCTAAGAAACCTTATTCTCACCATCCCATCACCTCATACATCAGACGCCAATAAATATTAGTTATCATTTCAGTTCATCATTTAACCCCAATGAAATGATTTCAATTTGGCTGTGGAGCAAAATTATTCACTGTGCAGTGAACCAATGAGAGTTGAATGGCCACGAGTAAGAGCTAATGTGAGTTATATCGGTGATTAGAAACAAAGTTAATTGAATTGCATAGTGAATACTTTACAGAACGGCTGTCAGCACTGGCAAAAATGCGCCCAAACAAGCAAAGATGTATCTTAATTCACAATCTGAGCACAATAGACCCTTTTCTTTATTCAATGCGCAGGCGCTTACTGCCTGCTATACTGCCTTCTAGCAGCCTAGATCGCTGAAATTGCATTCTGGGAGTTCTAGTACTGTTCAAAAAGTCGGCTCGCTTATCCACAGGGTTAAAGGCAAAACACCGAGATATATAACTTGCATCTCTGATCTTCCTCACTCTGATAGTCTGTAAATCTCTCAGAATATAGTAAACATGTTAATGTTGTAACTACTACCATATTATAAGTTGATACGTTCACTGTAACTTACAATAATATAAATCATTTGGGCTAAATAGCATTGGCAGCATGGGATTTTCAACCGCGCGTCCTAAATCCCGTTCTAGTTTAAACGTCGCCGCTAGATTGCTCATTCTTTTCGAAAAGGGTATATTGAATCAATATCCAAACTCTAGGCCTAAATAACACAATTTTACACTCGTGTCATAATACATACCTTTTTTCTTCTCCCAGAAGATTCTTAACTTCCTGACAAAGACAATGGGTATACATGTGGATAGGTCTTTTTCTGTTAGTAGGTCAGCACTTAGATCGTCCACCGACTCGACCCCAGCATCGCTCAGGTAATCCAAGAGCGTTTCCATGAGACCAACTTTCAATGTTGGTAAGATGGAAGCAATCGAACTTCTGATTTCTTCACGGTCCATCTCCACACTGTTTGGACTGAAAATAATGATAGAATTTTCCAAAGCGATACTTTATGCTGCAGACAACGTTGGAAGAACTCGAAAGAAGCACAAGTCAAAATCCAAATTGTGCTCACAACTCTACAAAAATATCCATTCCTATTGGTCGAACCGTCCAACCAGATTGTCACATTAAAAAATGCAGACAGAAAAAACAGATGAAATATTGCGCTAGTAACATACGTATTAGGCCTAAAAACGAATGAATGAGATGAAAATGATACTCAAACACCAATTACTGAATGTTTCAATGCTATAAATCAATTCCCTGAAGACAATACAAAGGAAAACAGTAGTAATCCAGCAGATTCTCAGGCCGTACACACTGGAAACAATCTTCATGTTTGTTTTGTATCTCGTAAAGCCCATTCTTGGCACAATAAACGGCAGTGTGAACATTCACAATCAGATGAACATCCTCCGAAGTACTGAGAATGATCCCCACTATTTCACCTACAGCCAAACCCTCATATTTGTCATCATTGTTGGAAACAACAACCCACATTCCAGTTTTATAAGCTGTGCCGTTTCGAGTGACTGATGTTGTTTCAGAACAGACAGTTGGGATTTGTGCAGTCTTCAGAACCTCTTGTATACCTACTGTGAAATTATTAATATTTAGAAGCTTGGGATACTCGCAAATAACTCTTGAATCGAATAATAAATCAGAAGACATGTATGAGAAATGAAGTTGGTGTTTTTTGGACAACGTCTTTGTAATATTAATATAGTTTTTAGAGGCTCGAGCAACGCGCTTGAAATATGAGTGCTTGCTTTCGAATCGTAGAGTCCAGACATCCTTGAGAGGGCCAAATTGCATAATTAAATCTGGATAATGGCACAAATAATGATGCTTAGGTCTTAGATTCACCAAGGGAAACAGCTCGAGTCGTGACTGTAAATATTCATCTACAATGTAACGCAGATATGCACTCGCAGATGGCTCTTAGTTGAAGAAAAAGTTGCCAAACGGCATCATCGTGGTCACGCACAAGGTCGGTTACAGCGGGATGTCTATCAATAGCCCAAAATGCGAGATTTCGG